>CM042546.1:4622809-4660309 GCA_023630585.1 Cranoglanis bouderius | reverse complement strand
TGAGCCTCTCGGATACGACACTTACTGAGAACCACATTGTACTCCATTGATCCAGCCAGCTGGGGTCCGGAATCAATCATCTTATCAATGGCCCTCTTCTCCGCTGAAGAACAGATCTGTAATCATCCAACACAGTGGCACTCAGAATAATACCACCACTGATGAGCAACTATAAAGGACTGTTTTGAGAGGTTTGGGGCAGGATTTGTTTCCATAAAGACAAAAAAAGACAAATAAATCAGAGTTTTTAAAGTGTAAATACTACCTTGAATGGCTAAGTTCAAGGTGAAAAAGAATATTATTTCCATTACCTAAAAGTGGGATACTTAAAAATTAGATAAGCTTGATATAATTTGCATTATAAACAAAAATGGGTGGTGACTTTCTATATACAATATTATTATACACCTATTTTATCAGTTGAACCTCCATACAGGCACGTTTTTTTATAGGTATACACAATCCATAACAGCCACTTCTTCTTTTCCTTTCGGCTGTTCCCTTCAGGGGTCGCCACAGCGAATCATCTGCCTCCATCTAGCCCTATCCCCTGCATCCTCTTCTCTCAGACCGACTACCTTCATGTCCTCCTTCACTACATCCATAAACCTCCTCTTTGGTCTTCCTCTCGGCCTCCTGCCTGGCAGCTCTAACCTCAGCATCCTTTTACCGATATATTCACGCTCCCTCCTCTGGACATGTCCAAACCATCTCACATGTGCTGTGCCTCTGATGTACTCATTCCTGATCCTATCCATCCTCGTCACTCCCAAAGAGAACCTCAACATCTTCAGCTCTGCTACCTCTAACTCTTCCTCCTGTCTTTTCCTCAGTGCAACTGTCTCCAAACCATACAACATCGCTGGTCTCACTACTGTCCTGTACACCTTTCCTTTCATTCTTGCTGGTACTCTTTTATCACACAACAGACCTGACACTTTTCTCCACCCATTCCAACCTGCCTGCACACGCTTCTTCACCTCTTTTCCACACTTCCCGTTGCTCTGGACTGTTGACCCTAAGTACTTAAAATCCTGCACCTTCTTTATCTCTTCTCCCTGTAACCTCACTGTACACTTGGTTCCCTCTCATTCACACACATGTATTCTGTCTTGCTGCGACTAACCTTCATTCCTCTTCTCTCCAGAGCAAACCTCCACCTCTCTAGACTTTCCTCCACCTGCTCCCTGCTCTCACTACAGATCACAATGTCATCCGCAAACATCATAGTCCATGGAGATTCCTGTCTGACCTCATCTGTCAGCCTGTCCATCACCACCGCAAACAAGAAGGGGCTCAGAGCCGATCCTTGATGCAGTCCCACCTTCACCGTGAACTCCTCTGTCACACCCACCGCACACCTTACCATTGTCCTACTGCTCTCATACATATCCTGCACCACTAACATACTTCTCTGCCACTCCAGACCTCCTCATACAATACCACAGCTCCTCTCCTGGCACCCTGTCATATGCTTTCTCTAAATCTACAAAGACACAATGCAGCTCTTTCTGACCCTCTCTGTACTTCTCCATCAACATTCTCAAAGCAAATATTGCATCTTTGATTTTATTGAATCCATAACAGCCACTAGAGACCACAATAGGATCATTTTCAGCACAGCAGTGACAATGACACGGTAGTGTGTGGTGCTGGAAGGAGTCTAACAAGCAGAACAGAATTTCTCAGATTATTAAACACCTCAGTGTCAATGCTGAGTTGAAAATAGTCAAAAGAAATCTCCAGCTGACAGCAATCCTGTGGTCAGTAGCTGATGCTGATAATGGATGAAAGGATGATTAATAAGAAGTTAGCAAAAATATCCCAAACTTTGAATAACCTGCAGAGTGCCATTAAATCCATTATTAAACCATGGAAAGAATTAGTGCAACATTAGACAGAGATGCAACCAAGAGGCCAAGTGTAATTCTGAAGGAGTTGGACAGATCCAAAATTCCAGAGAACTTTTTTGGCAGAAACCCAACAATGCACATCACAGTGAGAACACTGTCCAAGCAGTGAAGCATGATGGTGGTAGCACTATGTTGTGGGGATGTGTTTCATCAGCAGGTACTGGGAAAATGGCAAGATGGATGGAGCCAAATACACGGCAAACCTAGAAAACCTGTTCTAGTCTGCAAGAGACTTGATACTGGGCCAGAGGTTTACCTTCCCGCAGGAAAAGACCCTGGGCATACTGCTAAAGCTACACCGGAGTGGTTTAAAATCAAGAACCTGAAAGTGTTAGAATGGCCTAGTCAAAGCCCAGAAATCAATCTGATTGAGAATCTGTGGCAAGACTAGTGCTTACCAATAGCCTCCACCCAATCCAACATAGCTTGAGCAATTCTGCCCAGAAGAATGAGCAAAAACATAGGGCCCAGATGTGCAAACCTGATAAAGACATATCCCAGAAGACTTGCAGCTATAAGTGCAATAAAAGGTGGTTCTTGACCCAGGGGGTAAATACTTTAATTAATTTCACCATTATTATTCTACATCAGGTATCAAGTACCAGATCCTTTTCAGAAGCCTGAATTTTTTAAAAATATGCATCATTTAATCCAGCGCTCAAAAGATTGCTGTCTGATTACTTACCCTTATGTCGTCCTCAGTGATGAAGCCGGTTTGCGCTACCCACCACGGCTCCACTGAGATCTCCACTGGTTTGGCTGGCAGAAGATCCCTTGCTGATTTTCTACGGAAGAATTTCTGGTTGGGGACAGATGCTTGGTTAGGCAAGAGCATGTGAATTTCATTACAGCTACAAGGCATGACTCTCTGAGGAGTGCTGCACTGTTCTCCTCTGGGTTCTTCCAACACAGCCAGTCTTAAAGACCATCTGATGATTTTCATGCTGAAAATCCTAAGAGAGCTACCACACACTTCATTAACGTAGCTGCGAAAACATGAAAGGACCATGACAGATTGAGGTGCATCGGAGATTCTTTTTTTCTTACTTTGGATGACCTGCACTGGTTCATCAGATCGATGTACTGGTTCCGCCCGATGCCGAGAAGCCTCAGACCTGATAGGCAGAGAGTCGCATCAATAACCAGAACCGTTTATAACACTCTGCATAGATTCCACACTAAGACTATTCAGATTTATAAAAACAGTGAATACACACACCTCTCTACACTATTTAACTCTCATAATTATTCATTATCATACCCCTTCACCATAGGGGTAGTTGTTTCTTCTTTCTGTCCCTCAACCTCTATGCATGTGCATAGGTGCAATTTTTGCAATTAAACAAAAGTAAAGTAAAAAAAAAAACATAAAAGCTCCGTTATGTGACTATACAGTGTATTGTTTATAAATGAGGCTCCTGGACAGCAAGGTTATGCACAAGGCCACTTGAAATTTGGCCAAATCTGTAGCACTCATGCTAAAAATGTCCTTCAACAGATTCTCTGCTGTTTGTATACTGAGCGAGACAAAACATCTCATATCTCAGGGCTTTTAATTTTATATAAATAACTAATACAGCATGAATATTTTATAGCATTTTCCCTGGGGACTTGACTCTCAAGTGCTACTAAGTGTCAGTGAGTGTGTGCATGAGTGTGTGAATGGGAGTGTGCATGTTCCATTCAGTGAACCCAGGATACGCTCCGGATCCACCATGAGCCTGAGCAGGACAAAGCAGATGCTACAGACGAAAGAATGAATGATTTATATTGTATGACAGATTTCTTAGATTTCCATGGTTCCGTAATGGCGTTTAGAGGAAAACTACAAAACTGTCACTCACAAAAACGTTTGAAACTAAGATATTACCAAAAAAAAAAAAAGAATCTTTTAACATCTTTTACAACATTAAAAAATGAAATAAAAAAAAGAAAAAGAAAAAAAAAAAAAAAAAAAAAACTTAAGGTCCCTTGCATGACTCACTTGCATGACTCATGACTTGATTAACTTGCACTACCATTGTTCCCGGAGGTGCAACAGAAAAGCGTTGGCATTATCATTGGGAGATTGTGAGTGCGAATCACGATGATGCAGCAGCCATCCGTGGCCGGGAGCCGAGGGAGCAAAATTAGCTGTGCTCTCTGGGTGGGCGGGATGGAACACACTCTCTCTCTCTCCTGTCAATCACTAGCCTATCGTGGGCATCTGTGAGATCATGTATGTGGAAGAGAGCAGATTGGCAGAAGCCCTTATCCAGAGCGACTTACATTTATCTAATTTTTATAGAACTTGTTCAAGGCCGTGGCAGCTTGGCGGTACTGGGATTTGAACTCACGACCTTACTGTGTCTACAGAGGCAGAGCTGTGCTCCATATTTCTCTTACAGCTGGCCTTTGAGCCATCCTAGTGGCGTTTATGGTGTGAGCAACCTAAAAAAGCTCAGAAACACAATGACTCATCCTGACTCGTCCTTACTCAAGTCCCTGAAGCCAGCCCCTTTATAGACAGACACACACACACACACACACACATATGCACACACATATGCACACACAAACACATCTTTGGCCACAAAAGACAGACCTTTCTTTTTTTTCCCCACCCTAAAACATTTCTGTTTGTTTTTCACTTGGATTTTGTTGGTTGCTATGTCACAATAAAGGTGGACAAAGATCTAACATGATTTATCTGGTTTCGTTTTTTAACAGGAGTGTGTAGACTTTTTTTTATATCCACTATATATGCATTAAATTTTGAACTTTGGGGCTTTGCTGATTTCAGGGCCCCATTATTTATGCTACATGTAGGGCTGGTCAATATGATAATATAATGGTGACATCATGATGAGTTATGTCACAATACGCCTTTCTGAGATATTGCTGATACTGTGATGTGTTTTTGTAAAAAACGTTTTATCAAATAATTACAAACTGACTACATTAGCTAAAATTTTGTACTTTTATATATTAAAATTGCTCACAGATTTCTTTTCAGTGAAAAATATTTGATTTCTTATTTTTTAGACATTATATAAAAGTATGATTATGTTATGTTTCTTAACGAACCTATATATCGTGATACATGCATGTGTATCAACAAAACATCTTTGACAATCATGATATGCTATTTCTGTGACCCCATGAAAAAATTATACTGCATGAAACTTTAGCTATTAAAAAAATGAAGTCACTGCTAAGATACATTACAAGGCCTGCCTTTTAATCACTGCTACAGCTAACTGTGTGCACACTGGCGAGCTCTTTTGGCTTGTGGACATGTTAGTGAGCATGAGAAGGTCACTGATAATAGTTAATCACCTTCAGAGGCTCACAGGGAAGTGGCAATGGCAAAAAAGGGAGAGAACTTACAGTCAGCGGCAGTGAAGTTTGGCAGAGAGTCGTAGCTCTTCTCACTGTTCATAATGTCCTGTGAATAGGAGGTAAGGAGTATGTGTTAAATCTTCCACAGAGAACAAACCTGTCGAAAAACTTTAGCTATTAAGATCACAACCATATTTCAGGTGAACATAGTGATTCTCGAGTGTCAAGTCTCAGAGTGTCAGTGAGGGGCAACATTTCTCTTAAGGCCTGCAGGATAAATACGGCCTTCTCCTTCAATTCATTCAGCACACAAGAACCTGAAAAAAATATGCTGGATAAATTTATTGTGAAATTTTAACCCATTAATTAAAGTGAAAAACAATAAGAATCATTTTAGGGTGGGAAAAGTGAAAAATAAAAAATTTACAATATTCTGGTTGCATAATTGTGCACACCCCTAAACTAATACTTAGTTGAAGTACCTTTAGATTTTATCACGACATTCAATCTTTTTGGGTGAGAGTCGATCAGTTTGGCACGGCTTTGCTTAGCAATATTTTGCCGTTCTTCCTTGCAAAAGTATTCTGACTCTGTTAAATTGGCCGGGCATCTCCTGTGCACAGCCCTCTTCAGGTCACCCCACAGATTTCTGATTGGATTTAGGTCTGGACTAAGTCTGACTTCAAGGCCTTTCCAAAGCCTTGAACTTGTTTTGGTGAAGCAATTCCATTGTTCATATGGAGGTTTGCTTTGGGTCGCGGTCATGCTGAAAGCTGAAATTCCTCTTCATCTTAAGTGTTTTAGCAGAAGCCTGAAGGTTTTGTGCCAAAAATTGACTGGTATATGGAGCTATTCATTATTCCCTCAACCCTGATTAAAGCCCCAGTTCCAGCTGAAGAAAAACAACCCCAAAGTTTGATGCTGCCACCACCATGCTTCTCCATCGGGATGGTGTTCTTTTGGTGATGTGCAAGAAGTTCAACTTTGGTCTCATCAGACCATAACACATGGTTTTGGTAGATTGGATGCACTTTTTTTTTGGTTACAAAAGGCTTCCGTCTTGCCACCCTACCCCACAGCCCAGAGCTATGAAGAATTCGGGAGATTGTTGTCACATGTAGGGAGCAATCAGTACTTGCCAGCAATTGCTGCAATTCTTTTTATGTTGCTGTAGGCCTCTTGGCAGCCTCCCTGACCAGTTTTCTCCTGATCTTCTCATCATTTTTAGAGGGACGTCCTGTTCTTAGTAATGTCACTGTCCTGCCATATTTTCTCCACTTGTTGATTATTGTCTTTACAGTGTTCCATGAGATATCCAATGCCTTGAAAAAATTTTATAACCCTCTCCTGATCGATATTTTTCAAAAAAAGAGATCCCATACCTGTTTTGTAAGCTCTTTGCCTGTTGGACTTTTTCCAGTTAGATGTTACCAAGAAGATGTCAGGAAAATCCTATAGGAACAGCTGTACTTTATTTGGGGTTAATCAGTCACTTTAATTGATGGCAGGTGGATACCAATTAGTATTTAACATGAGTTTGAATGTGATTAGTTGATTCTAAACACTGCCACATTCCCAATTATAAAAAGGTGTGTACACTTATGCAAGCTGGGTATTGTTTTTTGGGGGTTTTTTTCCCCTAAAATGATTCTTTTTGTTTTTCACTTTAATTAATATGTTACAATTTCACAATAACAGTGGAAAATGTTCTGAAATTATTTAGCTTGGTTACATTTTTAACATCACAAAAGCCTGCCATTTTAATAGGGGTGTGTAGACTTTTTAGATCCACGGTATACCCTTCAGACTTCAGCTCTAATGCCCAGTGCCTTGCTCAAAAAACTCATCATTCAATCCAGGAATACTAAATTCCAGCCTTCTAAGATACAAGTGTGACCACTTTTCCAAGACTTCAGCTGTTCAGCCTTCTGCTGTTGTAGCCCATCCACCTCAAGGTTTGATGTGTTGTGCGTTCTGAGATGCTTTTCTGCTCACCACAGTTGTAAAGAGTGCTTATTTGAGTTACTATAGACTTCCTGTCAGCTTAGACTAGTCTGGTCATTTTCCTCTGATCTCGCTCATCAACGAGGGCTTTCAGCCGGCAGACCCTCGGCTCACAGGATGATTTTTGTTTTTCGCACCATTCTGTGTAAACTCTAGAGACTGTTGTGTGTGAAAATCCCAGGAGATCAGCAGTTTCTGAAACACTCAAACCAGCCCATCTGCTACCAACAACCATGCCACGGTTAAAATCACAGAGATCGCACTTTTTACTCATTCTGAGGTTTGATGTGAACATTAACTGAGGCTCTTGCGCTTTATCTGCAAGATTTTACGCACTGTGCTGCTGCCACATGATTGGCTGATTGGATAACTGCACAAATAGGCAGGTGTACATGTGTTCCTATTAAAGTGGACATTGAGTGTACATGTACAACATTGTTATTGTGAACACTTTGAATTTAGATTTTTTTGCAATATTCCGTAAAGCTCGAGATGTTTGTTAGACTACATGTGACCACGGTTCTTCCCGTGAGGCCCACTCCTAGTTATCATGTCTTGAGTTCAGAGTCTATCCCTGGTGTTAAATCTATACACTAATGATACACAGCACAGTGTTCAGTCATTGATCTGTTCTGGAAGTGCACTGGAACTGTATTAGGTGTGGAACGGCATGAAAAATTCATACCTATGATAACTGTACAGGCTAGTATCACAGTATCTGCTTACAACGTTTCACTGCAGCAGCAAGTCAGATATTAAAATATAACACTGGCCTGGAAGTCAGTCAGCTGCAATAAGGATCACTAATTGTCTTGTAGTTCATCAAAACAATGTGTGAATGCTGTTGGCTCATATTTATTTATTTTTTTTTCAATTTACTATTCTTTAACTATCTTGCAATGGAGTAACGTTTTTGTGACATGAAAACAATATGATCATGTGACATTTCCATACCACTATCACAGCCTGAGGGCTTTTTAAATCATAGCAGGGTTAGAGAGCACACACTGAGAACCTGATGGCCAGCCCAAGGCAGCCATCTGCAGTGACAGATTGTCAGCTCGCATTGTTGTACGACTGTAGACAGTGATGTGTGGGAGAAGTAGTTCTGTTTGTGGTGCAGCGTGGGAATTCAGTGACAACTTTAATAAACACTATCGCTGCATTTCAAACGCATGATCTCGGCATAGATCTATTACTTTATCTAATTACAGACTGCTACACTGTTTGCTGTGTTGATATGCATTGCTTATCGACTCGGCTGGACTTCTGCAGTGCAGTTCTCTCATCTTTCTATCGGAAAATGATCAGCTCTCACCATTAAATCGTAGTATGTTCCACAGACCGCTTGTCTGGCGCGTTAACTAAAAACACTGAACACACTGTGTGACAGGATACTATCACGAAAAATGAAATACTAATGCTCTATGTATTTATACCGATCAGCGATGGACAATTCAGTAGCCCGGGTGCCTGATCCAAGAAGACGTGTCCAGACTAGAGCAGTATTTTCAGTAGGCTAGTGCTCAACAGTGTTTAAAAAAAAATCCTTCCTGCTATTGACTTTCGCAAAACAAAACCTTTTATTTGCTATTTATATTTATACAAAATGCGCTTTACTGGTATGACACACCTCAGTGCTGTACTTATAGTGCATGCTACTCGCTACAAATCCTAACACTTGTCGCACTGTAGACATCGGCTTTTACTAGTACTTACTAGTAATTAGCTTGCACGGATGGCATACGGCTCGAATGAGATATTTTATGTCAAATGTGAGGAGAAAACACCACAGCTCATAGCCAATAGTTGGCCAACGGCTTGCTGAACTTTTGTCAAGAGCAAAAATATGCTGTGCTACATTGGACACGTTCGAGTTGTCCCTTACGGAGGAATCTAGATAATCATTTGTGTCTGCATTAATGCACTTAACTAGCTAACTGCCATAGTTTATTATATTAGCTATCATGTTTAGTCAAACTTAAGGGACTGGACAGCACATTAAGGGACTGGACAGCATATTAAGGGACTGGACAGACAGTCCCTCCAGGATTTTGCGATTTTGTGATCGCAGAAATTAATGCAAAGTTAAGCAAACTCTGCAACGTTTGGAAAAGCTTGCGATTTTTTAAAATTACTGCAAATTTTCCACAGGCACGCATTCAGCCGAAGCCCTCTTCGATTCACGTGCGTCGAACATGAGTACAGCTAAAAGGTCTCATTTACCAACAAACATCACTGCAAAAGACAGTACAAAACAATTCAACAATTGAAGTTTTCCACAAAAAAAGCACAAAAAACTCCATAAGCTGCCTCGCAAATTTTGAAAAAAAAAGCCACAGCAAAATCAAGTATTTTTGGCCTCAACAATCACAAAAGAAATCCTGTACAGGGTGATTACGGCTTTTACATGCCCTGAAGGATCACTAATGAATGTATGATTTGTCCACTCTTGCCAATACAGTTACACAATATGTGTGATGAGACACAATTTTGTAAAATGCCAGTGTTACACTATAAGGCCGAAATTTTGCGGACATCTGACCATCACACCTATATGTGTTCGTTGAGCATTACATTCCAGATTTAGTCTCCCCTGGCACATAGCTGGTGTTCCAACTCATCCCAAAAGTGATTTTTATGCAGACCACTCCACTTCTTCCACTCCAATGTTGACAAACCATGTCTTGTCATGGAGCTCACTTTGTGCGCACAAGCACTGTCATGCTGGAACAGGTTATAATGCTACAGCAAACAAAGACATTCTATACAATTGTCAAACCACGTATGGATGTGATGGTCAGGTGTCCACATATGTTTGCGCATATAGTGTATATTAAAAACAAATTAAAACAGTATAGATGTTCCCTAACCCAATAATTTTACACTTGCCATTTTTAACATATCTAACCACCTTTAAAGCCAAGACAGTGAGATGAATTAGAGCAGTGTTGTCCAACACTGTGCTCACAGATCCTCAAACCGTCCCCATTTTTGCTTCCTCACAGCTCCCAAATTACCTGAAGCCAGTATTCAGTGTTTTATTGATTGGTTCAGCAATCTAATTAGACAAAATTGTGGGTTTGAAACACTGATTTATGGTGTTCAGCTGCTAGAGTAGATCAATATATTACTGTATGTCAGAACTTCTCAAACATTTACAACTAGCAGCCCATAAAAATGCCCACAGATTCCTATACAAATTACACCACTTCACAAAGACCTTTTCTTCCACAGTAGGGCCAAATGTCTTTGATGGCATTTCCACCCAGAGATGGTTTGTTACGGAACATTTACAAACCACACCCAGCAAGGTTTATTGACTAAACATACTCAGCGCAGCACATCTATTCAGGTGGAATGTCTTGATGTTGTACGGTGTTACACTTCCTCTTTCAGCGCTCAGTAAAAATCATCATCAGTGTTGAGACACACCCGACACTGATGAGCATCCAGCCTGCCAGTGCAATTCAAGAGCAATTAGAAGAAACAAAGAAATTCAACACTGTAGATTTGTGCCTTCAAAACAAAAAACTACTGCTGTAATCAGAAATACAGTCCCGTGCTCATCCCAGGACTCGTACTGAACATCTTTTCGACACACTTTGTCCGTTTCTGTTTTCTTCTTCATGTCATCTCAGGGACTTTTCCTTGTCACTCTCGCTCCTGGTTTGCTCTTTAGGGATCTAAATGTACATCCATGTTGGAGAATTTTGCTTCTCTGTGTAATCTCTTTCACCATTGTTTGTATGTGATGTTTTTATTCTATCAGTGAGTGTTCCTGTGCAGATTAGTTGCTTAAGATTATAGAGAACCACCTTCTGAAGAAGGAGATGTAGAAATTTATATATGCCCTTTCTATACAATTATGAATATTCATTATTTTGTAACCTATGAGAAATTGTTAAATAGTTGAACAGGGAAAATTCTCCAAAAATCTGGACTTCTGTAATGTTTCTTGCGACAACATATGTTGTTTACTACTTTAAACAATTTAATTTAACAGACACATACCGTACCATCACAGGCAACATAAAAAAATATGGATGTCACTATGAACGACAACCATTCAGATGAATACTCCACCAAAAGCATGTCTATATACTGACAGTCATTTAGGCTGAACTGCGCTAATCATCATCTGACTAGACAGGAATGAGTGGGTGCAGTATCACTTTCTTCAGAAGTATTTAGCTTTATAGCAGCCATGTAAATTATATCAATCATAATGTGAATAGACAGCAATCAGATGCTGAATACTGCTGGCATGAGCTGCTGGATTTCCAGCTACCTGCAGTTTCTCTGAATGCCAATGTGACAACCCCAGTCCAAGAAGATCCAAGTTGTTCCCTTGCTGAACAAAATGGAACAATGAAAACAACTGGGATAAAATCTCTAACCCATGTGTCACTTGTGTGTGTTTTCACTGTAGCCTTTTCTAGTACTTTCTCATCCTGGTTTAGCAGCAAATGGGAAAAGGAATCATAATCAATCACAGTCACGGCAACGGTGGGAAAACGAGAAGGAGCAATCAAATCATCTCTTGGTAAAAAGAAAAATTTATGCATGTAAGTAAGGGATAAAAGACGACAAGATGTGCTGTTATAGGAAAACAATAACAGGGTTGTGTGGTATGGCCCGAAACAAAACGGAGTTACTGTTACCACTCTGAAGTTCATTATTTTCTAATAACGGTATGTATTAAACCGTATGAAACGATCCGTTTTTGTGTCCTTTACCTTTAAGCCTTCAATGTAAGCACCCACTGCTATGATTGGCTATCATCTTTGCCTATGAATTAATGATCAACGCCCCCTGCCATAATGCTTGCAGAACTGTTTTCAGCGATTGAGCGCCAATGGGCGGGGCCACCGGTTCAATGGTGTAAAAGTAGGTGTCCATGTATTGCTGTAGGGGCAAATGTATTTACCCTGTGATGTCACAAATCCCTTCCCATCCAAACGAGCTGTTTTTGGAGCTTGGTTAAATAAATGCTCTTTTTGTACTGAGGAGGACGTATTAGAAGCTATAACACTTGCAGCATGTTTTAATGGTACATTAGGTACAATGACCACTTATATGTCAAAAGATCAAGGACAAATACATTTAATGTATTAATGAACAATGTTGTGCCTTTTAACTGTTTAATGTTGTGGGACATCCGTGAAACATGATAGTTCATTTACGCTGTGGCAGCTATAAACAGTTCCCTCATCAGTCTCTCTTTCTGTCTGAGACACAAAAACTGAAGACTCTCCTGTGGGTCAGAACCTTACTGACTGTTACAAAGTGCTGACACTGGAGACTCATTCCATAATTGTTACATCATAAGCATGTCCTTACAGAGATTTTTTTACCACATCAACGACGTGTACGTTTTTAAATCCGTTTTTTATTAGGTTTCGATTATTTGTAGCATTTGCCTTACAGGTCCCTGTGAATGAGCCGTTACTATAGAAACAGTGACGTGTTCAAAAGAGTGCGTAAATATAAACCTGTGATTTGAATTACAGTTGAAGGAATTAAAGCACACTGCACCTCCATGATGCTGATGTAGTAGGAGAAGGGAGTGACCCGCAACCCTTTGACCATGATGTCGGACAGGTGGTACGGGTACAGCATCAGATGCTCACGGCTGTACTTCAGAAGCTCCTCGTAATAGTTCCGCTCATCCTTCTTCACGTGCCTGACTGTTATGGGAAACATGCGGTGTTTTAAAATGAAGCCCACCTCGCAATCTACAGTTAGCTTTTGTGTAAATTTACAACATTCATGATCATACTGCACTTACTCTCTATATCGCACAGTGATATCTACATAATAATACGCTATAGTGTTGAGCTCTTACCCAGGTTATTGCGGAACCGCAGCTGGTTTCGTATGCTGTACAGCAAGACCTGCTTGTCATACTCCCTCTGTGAGTTTCCAAGACTCTGCAAATGGGGGGAAATGGATGAGAAGACCAAAAAATAAATAAATAAAAAAATCAGTTTAAGCAGCTCAACAACGGTCAACATGACATCCTAAGCTTGAGTGGAGTTCCGTATGTTCTCCCTGTTCCTGCATGAGTTTCCTCCAGGTTCTCCGGTTTCCTCCCACCTCCCAAAAACATGGTGGATTGGTGACTCGGAGGTGGTTTTCACACTGGGCACGTTTGCTGCGGTCCGAATCAGAGCGCGATTGTTCCCGGCGCCCTCCACCGCGTTAGTCTGGTTTCAGACTCACTTGATTGTATCGAACCCCGGTGCATTTGCGTTCATCTTACATCATCACAAACACACATGGAGAACACAACACGATGCAGGTCGACCGACTGATCGGTTTTGCCGATTAATCAGCACCGATAACAGATTGCTGTAACTATCGATTATCGGGAAAAAACGCACCGATAGTTTTTCCCGGTTGCGTCCGTTGCGGGAGCGGCTGAGAGGGGTCCGCTGTCATTACACAGTATGAGAGCGGCCTCTAGAGGCAAAATAAAAACCATCACTGACCAATTTTGTTGTGTTATTTGAAGTGTTTTTTGATTCATTTTGGATGTCTCTACTTTTATTTGTTATTTGAAGTGTTACTTTTTGGTTCGGTTTGGATGTTTATCTTTTATTTACTTTAATATTTCTTAATACTTTATATATGATTATTTATATATTCATTTAATTTAAATAAGTACTCCACATTTTCATGGTACAGTAAGTACTGTTTATTTTTGTAATAAAGTTCAGCAATATTTTACTTTGAGTGTTATGTTTTCATTCAGTATCAATTTTAAAAACTATCGTTTGATTAATCGGTTACCAACTTAGTTATCGGTATCTGTAAAATCCACTATCAGTCGACCTCTAGAGTGAGACATTTGGGTTTTTTTTGCCATTATATGCAGCAGTGTGTCCAACAATGTTCCCCTGCTACTCATGGTACACGTATTTTGTGGAAACTAATGATGTTGTCATCGGCTAAAACACAGGTGCAGGTTACTTCCTGAACAAGTGCAGACCTGATTATGAATTGCGTTCACATTTAGGGAAATCTTGGCACAGTTCCAGTGCAACCAGACTCAGAACACCTCCTACAGGTAGTCTCGGGTTCGGCACCGCGGTGAACTTCCTGGTCCGCATGACAGCTTTCACATTACCAATTTTTCATGCAAACTGTGCTCTGTTTCGGACTAAACTGCCAGTGTGAAAGCCCCCTGAATTACCCCTAGGTGTGACTGTGTATGTGCACCCATAGTGCCCTGGGTTTCACTAGCATCCCATCCAGGGTGTATTCCCAACTTACACCCAGTGCTCACAGGATAGGATTCTTATCCATCATAACCCTACTGAAAATGAATGAATGAGTGAGGAAAGAATGATGGCACTGCTTAATTTTTGGATATTAAAGGGCATCACATATACTGCAAAAACTATATAGCTCTATGTCCATAATCCAGCTCAGCTTGATTTCACGTCTGTAACCTGCCAAACTGGGTAGAGTTACCGATCCTGAGCCCGGAGCCCGGTCTGTGTGGTTTCATGTTGCATGTTCTCCCCATGTCCATGTTGGTTTCCTCGAGGTTCTTCGGTTTTCTTCCGACTTCACAGAAACATGCATGTAGGTGAACTGGCTACATTAGGTGTGAACAGATGCCGTGTTCCCGCCTCGTCCACTGTGTTCCCGGGACAGGCTCCAAAATTCAAGATGAAGCGCTTAGCGAAAATGAATGAAATTTTCAGTCAAAAGTGACGCATGAATTGACGTATCTCTAACCTACGTTGTTGAAGAGTCGAATCAGATCTGTTGGATGATAAGGAACCAGACCTGTCCTGGACTCTCAGCACAGTTGGATTAATCTGTTCCAGGATAATGTTTACACTAAACCCTGACTTGGATCTTTTCAGACACTTATTGGATCTCTTTGAGGTCTCGGATGTGAGGATCCGCAGTGGGCTGCAAAGCAGTGCGATGCTCCAGATGAATGAGAAGGAGAGAAGGAAGGAATCACATTGATGATGATGATGATGATGATGATGATGATGAGAGTCGTTAAGTCTCAGTGGACAGTTGTCTTAATGAATGACATGCCAGATAACAGATTAAAGCAGATTTATTCGAAGTCGTAGCGTTTTATTTTCAGGTGTTTACCTGCTTGACATTAGCTGGCAGCTTGTTCCACGGATAATTTTGCCTGATGTGAAATTCCACGTCCGTGTTCATCGCTGTATCCGCTGTTATGCAGCTAAAATGGCTAGCAGCGGGTTTCCGGGTAAGTCCGAGCCCGACTGTACCCTCCCGACACTTACTACAACCTTCCGAATATAACAATAAATATATACTTATATATTAATTGGACTCCTTTCAATATGATTTAACTGACGTTCCTAAAGGTCCACTTCCTTGTCGTATTTTTAAGCAACCCCTTTCGTCACGCGTCCGCCTACTTTCGTCACTTCCGCCCAGCGCGTGACGAATTGGTTGGAACAATAGACCGGATTGCAAAAGTACTTTCTGTTGGACACCTAGTGGACTACCTAGGGCGTTGAAGCTATTATGTGAGACCCTAGGTAGCGCGCGTCTACAGGAAGTGAGGCGTCATTTGGGATGGAACCGACGTCAAGACTGAATGAGCGCCTGGTTTCTGCTGATAAGAGAGAGCATAAGATTGACGTACACAAAACATTTTAGCAAGCAGAACTAAAATCATGTAGCAACTCACATATTTATATAAATAAATAAATAAATAAACATTTAAAAAAAAAAAACCATACACACTGTCTTATATAGGCTTTCTTATCTATGCCCTCAGATATGGTGACTTATATATTCATATTCATCATGGTGGAATTCTTCAATATTTCCTCATTCCTGACATAAACCATTAAAGGAAATCTCCACTCTGAAAAAAAAACATTTAATATGTTGATACTGAAATATTTGTGACCTTTATATTTGTGATTCTGGTGCAAATGTGTTGGTTGGTTCTGTATTTTTGTTATTCCTGTGAGAAGTTAGCAGTTGTGTATCGCACTGATGTCACAGGGGGACATTGGTGTATAATAGCAGAAGAAGAAAAAAATCCTAACATAAGGAATAATGGTCAGGTTTTGTTGTTGTTTTTTTTTTTTTTTTTTGTTTTGTTTTTTTGGAAAAGGGGGGGGGAAGAAACTTATTTTCTCATTCACCATTTTCCGGCGATGTCATATTAATGAGAAATCCAACGTAGAAACAGGACACGTTGGACTCCAAAATGCAGGGCACTCCAAAATACTCGGCAGACACTCAGCTTGGCTAGTTAGTGATCTATGAAGAAAGATAAAGCTTTGGAAGCTGATCAGTTTGAGCAAAGTGTACAGATAAGGAGATGAGAGACAGACTAGAGACAAACTGGACAGACTGAAGGACTAAAGCGCTGCCGCATCGCTCTCTTTAGGTAGAGATGAAATAAGGACTGGGGGGGCACGGTGGCTTAGTGGGTAGCAAACTAGCCTCGCACCCCCAGAGTTGGGAGTTCAAATCCTGCCTCCGCCCCGTGTGCGTGGAGTTTGCATGTTCTCCCCATGCTTTGGGGGTTTCCTCAGGTCACTCTGGTTCCCTACACCAGCCCGAAGACACGCGTTGTAGGCTGATTGGCATTTACAAAATTGTCTGTATTGTCTGAATGGGTGTGCGATTGTGCCCTGTGATGGATTGGCTGGTGACTCATGCCCCTAGCTCCAGGCTCCCCGCATCCCTGTGTAGGTTGGATGGATGAAACAAGGACTAATACTGCATTCGACTTAACTCAGAAGTGGGAAGTCTAAGCTTGGAATTTTCAACCTCCATGCATTCCAGGTTGAGGAAGGTCAGGAATTAAGTTCCAGCCTCTAGTCGAATGCAGCATAATTCCCACAGGCACCACTATGGTGAAAGATGAAAGAAGTTTAAACCAAAACAGACAACTCAGAAAATGTAGACCCCGTTTTAGATCACATGTTAATTATCAAGATTAACATGTAAATCATTCAGGATGAATTTCTCCTTTAAGTAAGCCTAACCAGTGCAGTCTGTGTGGGTGTAAAGTGGAAGTGCATTCCTGCAGATGATCATCTTACACACACTTCTAGCCTAATGATATTCAATCTTCCTACATGTATATATATGCTTGGCTTTCCCTGTGCAGCAAAATCAACTTGACACTAACTTATCACGTCCCTCGGTGCAACTGATGATAGGAGTAACAAGCCAAAGCCCCATCTGCTGCTCATAATCAGATAACACTCAGTTAACTGACATCACATTATTAGAGTGTGATATGATAGTGTCATATGTGTCTCACTGGTATTGCATTTATAAATATTTTTTCAGATAAATGACTTAAAACATTAATAAAAACCTTTCTATAGCAACACTTTTTGCCTGGCCCAGCCCACTATAACTACATTTTACCTTAAAATATAATGATTAAAATGATCACAAATCTTAATCTTTAACACCCTTTTCCATGAGTCATCTATTACAGATTATGAAAATTGCACATTTTACTACACAACATTCACTCAACCCTGTTACCTGAGCATATTCAGCCCTATGAAATATTTGGAATATTCCACAGGATGTTCCACAGGAAGTTGCATCACCCGAATTTCCTAAAGATCATGGAGAGAAGAAAAGTAAGTTCTGTCATTCTTTCTTCCTTTATTTTCAGTGATATTATGCCATTGACCGATGAGGTCACTCTGACAGTATGACCCTAGTGCCCAATTTATAGACTGAAAGTAAATTAAGTAAATCATTAGAATCTCCTTAATGTTTTCATTCATCCATTAGCATGGATGTTAGTTAATCACATTTTGCGTTTTTGCTAATTCTATACCAAAAATAATCTTTACTTTCAACCCTACAACTCATTTAAGAGCAAAATGTAGTCCTTAACAGTAAAGAAACCTTATAAAATGAAATATTGGTGCCTGAGATGGGTTAACACATTTTTTAATCGTCAAACACATGCTTGCTTAGACTCTCTGTTGAAAAATGATTTTTTCAAGTGTTTCATTACCTTTAGCATCTGCCTAAAGCCTGTTTTCTTTCAAGGTGTTGCCTCTGCAACTTCAGCAAGTCAAATAGTCAGTTAGTTTATATTTATTCATTTCAACAAGTGATATTTCTGCTCTGAAATCTTTTCATCCTTTTGGTTTGGGTTTGGAAGGAGCTTCAGAGAGATCAGGTGCACGAGGTCTATACATGTGTCCCTCCCAATCAAAGTTCTACATTAAGATAACAACAGTCTTTGGCATTAATGCAAACCTCACATTAGAGTCCAACATGATTTTTTATTCCTGACCCTAGAGTGATGAATAGCAGGTGAATGGCAACCCGTTGTGGTCCTCCTCACCTCCCCGCTCCGAGGCAAACCGAGGTAACCAGGCCTATATGCTCAGCTGTTCCCCCTACTCAGCCCAGCCATCAGCACATCTCTATATTTACCAGCTTCCTGGGTTACACAAGATCATCGAGGGGCGTTAATAAACCCCTGAACCTTGTTGATGGTCCCCAGTCTAAGCTAAGCCCTCGGTCCCCGTAATAGTAAACATACACATGGTGTATGGCTAACCAGTGTGGGAACAAACAAGGACACGGACGAATCTAGTCTCCAAAACTATTCTGGGAACCTGGAATGTACGCAGCAACCTCGTGGCAAGCTCTTAACGTGATCGCTCAATGAAGCTTTCTCTATGTCCATGTCTGTCTGCCATTAACTTTATTTGCTAAGAGTTACATATGGGAGAACTGTTTTAGGGCGTGAATGAGGCTGAACCGTAACTGATTTTGACCAGATCCTTTAGAACAGACAAGGTAAGCACACATCACACATGGGTTTACTAGGCTGATGCTGCAGACAGTGTTAATCTAATTAATCTAATCAAAATCCTATTTTACTGTAAATTATTTCAAGAAACGTTATTCAGGTAATCTGAATTGATTTATAACAATACTTCTATATTCATTGTAGTATTTCATGTTAATTCATGTAGGCCCATTTATAATAAGGTCCTAATTATACTACTTTTACTAAGGAAACTCAAGGTGACTTCAATTTCTTTGCAAAATTTGTAATGGGTTAATTGTTTAGAAAGGGATCTATTCCATTTATTGTTTTATCTCTCAGTCAGCGACATTAATGGCTTGCATTATATTATATTACACAGAAAATTTGTACCCCACCATAATTCATTGATGGGATCTAAGGGCTTTGCTCATGTGGTGCAAATTCCCCAGTGTTAATTTAATTCTCACAGTGTTCATTTGTGGACTTATTTGAGCACTGTAGGTGTTAAGTAAACACTGCATGTGTTAATTCAACACTTAGGATTTTGCTTTCTACAATTTTATATTCAAGCCATTTAAAAGTGGATTTCTATATTATAATTCCTACCTTTTACACCAGAAAACACAACTTTACTATTTTAAGAATGCATTTGAAAGCGTTGTTTACATACTAATTGTCATTTGATTTTTTTTTTTTTTTCCTATGACAAGGCTGGGGAATGCCATTGGTCATTCTCTGTCGTCACACTCTTAGTAATGGTAGTTAATAATACCCAATAATGATTAACCTCTTAAAATAACAGCCAGCGTGGCTTGTGTGATATGGGGGGAATTAAAATTGGTAGCTGTCTCTGGGGCAAATGGACAACTCAGTGCCAATAATAGCTTCCTTAAATGCCCTCATCCAAACAGTGAGACTGTGAAGGGCAAACCCAGTGAGGGCTTGGACACAGCTGGAATGTGACATATCCGCCTTGTTAAAATGGGTTTTGTTAGGAAACAGTGGCCTGCAAGCATTACATGAATGCTGATGATTTAGAAGAGGAAATGATACCTAACATGCAACAGGACCAGGCAAGGAAAATACTATATCTGGTTCACTGGCTGCACAAGTACTTAGCTAAACTTCTGAGTGCCATATCATGGTGTAATAAGCTAATGAACAGAAGGTTGTAAGGTCAGAACCCAAAACCAACAAAGTGCCAGTTTTGGGTCCTTGAGCAAGACCTGATTGTAAGTCTGCCAAATGAGTAAATGTAAATGTAATTTATCTTACTCTGTCTCTCATTCAGAATGGCCTATTCATCCCTTGAGCACCTTCCATTCAAAGACCAGGAACTCCCAGTCCAATTGTTGTGCCAGCTGAACTGCCTAAGGCATGAGCAGATCTTCACAGACATGCTCCTCTGCACTGAAGATTTGGAGATCCCATGCCACAGGAACGTTCTGGTCTCTAGCAGTCCTTACTTCCGTGCCATGTTCTGCAGCAACTTCCGTGAGAGTGGCCAGACTAGAGTGGACCTGAAAGGCATCAGCTCTGAGATCTTGAGTGGTATTGTAGACTACATCTACACTGGAACCATTACTATAAGCATGGAAATAGTGCTGCCTCTGATGCAAGCTGCATCCATGCTGCAGTACACAAGGCTTTTTGAGGCCTGCTCAGCATTTTTGCAGAAGCAGCTGAACCCAGACAATTGCTTGAGCATGATCCGCCTCTCAGAGATCCTGCACTGTGAGAGCTTGAGAGAGCGGGCGAAGGAGATGGCTGTGCGCTGTTTCTCAGATGTGGCTGCCTCAGAGGACTTTTGCGAACTCTCACTGCCTGAGCTAATGTGCTACCTGGAGGATGACAGGCTTTGTGCTGAGGAAGAGCAGGTGTTCGAAACACTCTTGGCCTGGATCCACCACGATCCTTTTTCTCGGCGTGGTGCCATCCATGATCTCTTCAAGAAGGTGCGTTTGCGGTATATCCATCCCACATACCTCTTCCAGTTCATAGCCAATGATCCACTTGTCCAGTCCTCCACCCTTTGCACAGAGATCATTGAGTCAGTGCGGCGGCTGATGTTTTCTGTTAGCGCCAAATGCACGCGTGAGCTAAAGCCTCTCTGGACCACACCTCGTCGATACACCTGCCGGGAGACTTTAGTTGTTGTAGGGGGTCGCAAGAACAATGAGCAGACATCTCGAGAGGCACTGCTCTATGATGAGCGTACGCAGCGCTGGCAGTGGCTGGCCAAGTTGCCCTTGCGCTTGTACAAGGCCGCTTATGTCTGCATACATAGTATTCTGTATGTTGTTGGAGGTCTCAGCCTCAGCATGGCATCAGGAGACAGCACAGTTAGTGCCACAGTCTATACCCTCTCACTTAAGACCAACCAGTGGAGGACGGCCGAACCCATGCTTGAACCACGTTATGCCCATCAGAGTGTGTCTTACCTGCACTTCATCTTCATTCTTGGAGGCATAGGGGCCGATAAACAGATCTCTAACACAGTGGAGCGCTACAACAGCATGTTCAACCAGTGGGAACCCATGGCCCCAATGCCTACAGCAGCGCTCCATCCTGCAGTGGCTGCCAATGACCAGAGAATCTATGTGTTCGGAGGGGAGGACTCCATGCAGAATCCAGTGAGATTGATACAGGTAATTAACTTTTAAGGCAGGATTTACTTATATACTCTAAATCAATGTCTAATTTCTCTTAAGTCAAATATTGTTTATCTTTACAAGGTTTATCACATTTCACGCAACCAGTGGTTGAGAATGGAAACCAGGACAGTAAAGAATGTCTGTGCACCTGCCGCTGTCATAGAAGACAAGATTTACATCATTGGAGGTGAGCTTGGTACAAAATTGTATTGCACAATTATAAACAAGAATACCTTTTACTGAATTGACTTTTTTGTCCAATAAAGGGTACACAAGAAGGATGATTGCTTATGACACCAAAGCCAACAAGTTTGTTAAATGTGAGAACATGAGGGAAAGGAGGATGCATCACTCAGCGACTGTGATCAACAACAAGCTCTACGTGACAGGAGGACGCTTCCTCAACAGCCATGACATCATTGAGGACTCTGACTGCTTTGAGTGCTATGACCCCAAAACTGATGTCTGGACATCTAAAGGGTCTGTACCATACAAGCTATTTGACCATGGGTCTCTGGCCCTGGTCTGCGTCTCCAATCGACCCAATCCACCATGACTGACGAAACTGGACCTATACAATACTTGGCTCCCCTGTCCAAAAAATGTTTCATTTACAGGACCACAACTGAGACTATAGACCATCTGAGAAAGCTTATGTTGCTTTCTATTGTGGCTTGGACGGTATGCAGTGTCTTCCATCAAAGAATATTTAACCGGATTTGTGGAAGTTTTTGCAGTGGAGCCCTGGGAGCGTGCTCAGGGGCCCAGATCACAACAGCAGTTGTCTGTGCAACATATGTGACCCAACATCACTCATTCAAGAGCTTTCTATAACCATCTTACCATCTCAGATGGCTAGAATGACCACGATCACTGTCAGTATACTCAAGATAAATATTTAGAATCCAAAAACACAGGATGTATCCCTGTGGAAAACACGATTCTCTTCGCACTTTGTAGTATACTGTAATGCCAAACAGTAGCCCGTTTAAAGTCACTTTATGAAGACACATTCCTTCAAAACTAAAGGAAAAACCATGAGCAGCTCAATTACTAACAGTTTGCTAAGTCGCCCTCTGTCTGAAAAGGAGAAACTGCTGATGTGCTGCACTTGCGTGTACTTGCATGCCTTCAGTTGACTGCAAAACGTTTTGTTTACTTCAGAAGAAGGCCTCATCTTCGGAGTTCAAAGTTGCTGCAAAAAAGTCATAAAAAGCACTAGACCATAGTTCTGTGAAGACATTTATTGATATGACTTGAATTCTTTTTTTAGTGCTGCTTTTGATGAGAAATGTTTACTGCATGTCTGGAAACCTGTGAGTGCAAATATCTTTAGTGTAGCAATGAAGTAAGAAATAGGTTTCCATTAACAAAAATGTGATTTATTATATTACATATATAGTGCCTTATATAAGTTCAACTTAACTCTGTTCTCTGTCTGTATGGGGATTTTAGACAATACAATAATATTCTAATTGTAAGTTACAATATTACCAACTAAACGACAAAATGCAAGATCTACACAGCTGGAGTCAAGATGAACCTCAGTTTTGACCTTAGCCCCTGGCATTATGATATTTCTCATATACACTTCAAGCTCAGACAGTGCTTGTAGTCATGCAAATTCCTATGTAAATGTTTTGTATTGCAAATCTTCTATCCGTTACTAATTCAGATCCATGAAACCAAACTGTTGTGCCTGCTTACACTGCCACCGATGTCATTCCTGATTTAAATGATCATTTTAATGGACTTGCTTTAAGAAAAGACAGAGGTGTGATCTGAATAAGTGCAGACAGTTTAGTATTTACAGTTATGCAATTTTAACACATCAGAGTGTTACTGTAAATAACATACGCTGTATTACATTTCTCTTCAACACTTAATGTGCTGTCTGACTCATGTTTCCAGGCACTGAAATGGAATCAGACATGACTATGGAGGTGGTCACTCAAGACATGGAAACACTTAATGATATGTTGCAGTGAATACATGCCAGCTATCAGTAAAAAGGGCACTAAACTGTACATTTTCTTGTCACTGGGTTATGTTTTTTTTTTTTTTACCCTTATGTATCTTTCACCTGGAAATGTGGCTGTAGTGCACCTTTAAAAATATTTCGTACCATAATTCCCTTTTGGAGTAAAGCTTCACTGTATGCACCTTTCTAATTAAAAGATACATACTACAGGTACAAAAGGTGAACGCTTGAGGATACTACCCCAACAATACAGTTTAGTACCCATTTTTCCTGATAGCGTAGCACAGTGTAGATTCAGATCTCAAACCAAAAATCAGATCTCACACCAGGTTTAAGGTCCTCTAGCTTTTTGTTATTAGCTCTACTCTGCTAGATGCTCCCCTCTTTGCGGATACATTCACACTACTTCATTGGCCTCGTTCAGTTTTTCCGAGATAAATTGCATAGCTCATTTTTATACATGTACTTATTTCATTTGAGAGCAGATAACAATTTCCAGAGGCTTGTTAAGCATGAGAAGAACCAGCAGGAGTCATCTAATGGACAAATGGTTATTCTTAGCGCTGCACTCTCCTCACATGAAATGACATGGTGCAGGTTGCTTCAAATTACTCCTCAAATTACATTCAAACCTTTGGCCTACTTTTCAGCCCACAAGACAGTGCTCGCTGAAATGTTTTGTGAAGGTGGAAACACCTAATTGAATGTTTTCATAAGCTAAATTTCGTGTTAGAAAAGAAAAAAAAAACAATTCTTTGTATGGCTCTGGTCTTCCTAAACCTG
Source organism: Cranoglanis bouderius (assembly GCA_023630585.1). Taxonomy (NCBI): domain Eukaryota; kingdom Metazoa; phylum Chordata; class Actinopteri; order Siluriformes; family Cranoglanididae; genus Cranoglanis; species Cranoglanis bouderius. Next base: position 4,635,868 of record CM042546.1, on the reverse strand, counting down.
TTTATAAACTATTGCTCTCTATAGTTTATTATAGTCTATACAGTCTATATGGCTGATTGTTAGTCACTTATGTTAGGACTAATCTACTATTGTTGTGTCTAGTTGTAGCTTCAAAAGATCCAGTGCATTGAAACATATTAGTATATTATATTATGTAATAATATATATCATATTACTGTATATTACATATTACAGTCCTGGGGCGGCACGTTTTCCCTGCTCTAACATTGCTGATCCAACTAATAATTACCTTCTGAGTTGTACTAGATCAGGGAAACCCTAAAACTGTGCAGGATGATGGAGACATAGGACTGGATTTAGATAATAAGACAAAGCAAGACGTGGCCACTGAATTAGAATTTTAACATACATTGATTTGATGCTATTTGAAGTAATTTTATTAAATAGTATTCCATTACAATGTCAAATCTTACAGTATATCTGACATTATTTCAAATCTTATTTGACAATTTTAGGTCATTCACCTCATCTTGTTCTTGGTCTGGGGAACATGTACATACCAAAGATTTATAAAAGCAATGTCGATTTTAAAATAAATAAATAAATAAATAAAATAACATTTAGATGTCACACATTACGCTATTTAACCCTAATTAACCCTAATTTATCTACTGTACCAGGATATGGGACTCCAATGCAAGTTACAGTATGTTTTTGAATCACCTGAATACCTCATTGTTCGCATCCAAATGCATGCTTAAACCTTCCAGGCAAGTCACACAGTGATGTATGACACAGTATTTGTAATTACCACAACTGTAATACAGTCATCTTTCCCTGAAACCTTCTTGTTGAGTCTGCACCAGATCTGAATGACACACCTGGTGGTTATCCAGGGTTCAGAAAACCACAGTTACATATGAAAATAGTGGTCTATTTCACCCCATCCTAACTGCCACTCAACCCTGTGCCACACTGACGGTCAATATAACTGACCGTTACAACGATGTCTGAGCAGTGCAACATATGTCGAAGACCCGGTCAGAAGAACTTGATGGGCCACTATCAATTCCAGCTAGTTGATGTACTCTAAACTTACACCAGGGGGTAGAGGGTTTGAGGGGAATAGGCCACACGCCTCCCGTGCCCTTGTGTCACCATGCTGCTCCCCTGCCTGTAAGGGAAGCATTCTTGGTAATTATCTGTTTTCAATGGGACATCACTCCCAAGTGGTCTCCTTTTGTTAAGAATGTTCCCTAGATGTGTCTCCAGAAAGCTAATGTTTGGGCTCCTCTCACTCTTCCTTGACACATCCTAGCATCCTCAGCAGAAGTTATTACCACATGTGGCTACTTGGCTGAATCTGACTGACAAGCATATTATCTACCACACATTGAGATGGAGTGGCTAGCATTCTCAGTGTCTCTAGCCTCATGCCGGGTTAATTATGTGGTCTACTTTGGAGTCTGTTAAGGAGTTTGTTTCTCAGTTCAATATAAGACTGCCATGGTGTATGCAAGTAGGGTGGACGTGTCCCAAATGGCCTGCTCCTTGTTGAAGGTACATACTGTAGTAGCCAGTTGTCCAAATACAGTAATACACTGATGCCTCTGGTGCTCAGGGGAGATGAGGTATACATCTCGAAAACAGGGAGTGGTTGAAAGGTGGACTCCTGTACTTTGAAGGCAGCCCTTGTTGTGGGCTGATGGGGAAATGGAAATAAATGTTGTGCAGATCCACTGACTTGAACCAGCCCTGTGGTTGTATGACATGAACTACAACTGACCTCCTTAGCATACAAAAAGGAAGGGTTTAGGAACTTTAGGGACTTAAAATTGGATGAAAACCACTGCCCTTTCCCTGAACAGACAAGTACAGTACATTTAGTAGATTCTCGTTTTAAAATGTGGGGTCTATATTTTCTATCACACTTTAGTCCTAGAAAGAACAAACTGATAGTCACTGCCAGTGAGTGATGTCTTTGGCTGTAAAGCTGTCCTGTCACCATCTCCTGTCCTTTAGGGATATGTCCCATGGGTCTCTTTGGTTGTAGAGGAGCCATCTGTCTAAGATCCAAAATGTACCCAGGATGAGAGCAAGCTATCCTCAGCGTTGGAGGAGAGGATACCTGTAGCTCTAACCATAGTCACAAGCTACTAAGTGGTCTGACATATGCTGAAAAGAAGAAAAAGGGAAAGATGGCTTTATGACGGTGGTATTCATACAGAAAGTAACCAGACATGCAGTAAGAATAATAATGTTTATAATAATGATAATGTTTCCTTGTCATTTTCTGGTGTTTGTTTGTTTTGTTTTTGTTGGTGGGTCTTAGATAAAAAAATTTTTTTTAAAGTATACAGTAAGTGCATTTCTGTTGATGCATTTACCAAAAATTACTGGTTTATGACCATTTTTGTGCTTTGAAGGTTGTATTTGAAGGTTCGGTCTGGTACTTTTGTTTACCTATAGTTGAGTTGACCCTATAAACCTTATCATTGGAAAACAAGAGCTGGTGTTAAAGTCTAAGGTTTATTCTCATTTTCTGGTGTTAAGGTCACAATGAAAGCAGATAAAGACCAATTTTCTTATAGAATGCAGACAAATGAAAAAGCACATAATCATTAGAAGTGTGCTAAATTAACTGGCAGAGTGCAGTACTTAATCTGGTGTACATTGTGTTCTTTTTGTTATATTTTTTATATGCCACACAGTGTAAGCAGGACCAAATAATAGCTAGAATACATGATAATAGTTCCGAAAGCAACAAATCGACTCACTTAGTATTAACACATAAATACTAGGTGACTGGCGTTTTGCAGCACTGACGGTTAAAATGCTGAAGCATTGCTTGCCTTTAGTATCTTAAGAAATTAGGTTGAAGTCCTAATCACAATCCAGCTCTAGATGGCGCTTTATCACTGCGAAAATACACAAAACAACCGGAGAATCTACCATAGGAAAGGAATATGTGATGTCCCACTGGTGGCCCAACACAGTGTTGTGTAATGATGCTAAGAAACTCATCCAAATCTGACTGCCAGAAAATCTTAACCCCCCACAAAAAATGCAAATGTTTTCCTAAGTGACACTATAATTATATTGCATAGAGCCACGTCCCTGCCACTGCTCCGCCACCAGGACGTGTTCCGGGGTTAAAGGAGCGAAACACTGTTGAGCGGTGGTACCCAGCTGACAACCCTATAGCTGACCCATGGCATATGGAACCAGTATCACTGAGCATGCATTACTGGCGCCATTGGGGCTGGTCACAGCTTTAGTCGCTAAGGTGGTCTGTATGGATCTGGTTATGTTAGGCAAACATGCCTGAGTGGTATTAGGTGTAACAGGAGGAAACCATATGGAACTAGTGGCATTGAGCATGCATTAATGGTGCCAGTGGGGCTCGCTACAGCCTTAATCACTGGGGAGGCTGTATGGTTTTGGCAAGACTGAAGGGAGAGCAGGGAAATCCTATGAGCACCGGAGGAGGTACGAGAGGCAGTAATGCCATAGCAAGTCAACATCTACCTGTGTAGTTAATAACTTTTGTCTGGCAAACAGATACATTAAATTGTAATTCATAGTTATATTCCAATAAGATAATATATCAGTGGGCAGTGACCTTTGAAGGTCAACGCCCCCAAATGCTGAAGCAGTTGCACACCACTCATTGTGGGACTTCCAAAAAAACATGATCTATTCAGTGATGTCACATCTTTCCTGAGTCTGGGCTTGTTGGCTTTTGTAAATATTAGGGGAAAAAAAAACTTACATTGGAATTAAATGCAAAGCTCTGGGAGATAAACAGGCAACTGAGGGTCACCATTAAAAGGTATGAACAAAGACAAAAGAACAACTAAATGCAAATGCAGAACATGAAATTGTTGATGTGAAATCACCTTTTGTCTAGTAAAAGTAAATCAAGGTGGCTATGTGACCATGGGAAACTCCCTGACATTTAAAATCTCAGTTACAATGTTCACAGCTGGGATATCATGACTAGAATTACAGTTAATTATAAATATTTATGGCGAGTCTTTACTACTTTGACTTTTAAGCATCTTTAAAATATGTTTAAAATATGCAAAAAACATGTCAGAGTTATCAAGGATCAAATATTTAAACAAATTAAAAAAAAAAAATCAGAAATATTACAACCCTATAAGTAGACAATTTGAATGTTTTTAGCATATTTAAACTGCATAATTTTAATTACTATTAAAATTACTTTTTTAAAATTAAAAAATTACTTTTACTAGACAGGTCCATTCAGCTACAGTCCACAGTGCAAATTTTCACAATGAGTGGTTATAGAACCAGCTACATGTGACACTGGGGTTGCTTTTTGCTGTTTAAGTGCTTCTTACTATATGTTGGGCGACAATTTTTTGTTGAGGGTTAAAAGCAAGGATACTGCTGCACCTGGTACAGCAATACAAAAAACAAAGCAAGCAAAGAATCACCTTCACTGTGAGGTGACTGTCCAGTTTCGGTGATCCTGTGCCCGCTGTAGCCTCAGATACCTGTTCTTGGCTGATAGGAGTGGAAGCTGTAGCCCATCCACCTCAAGGTTCAGCATGTTGTGCGTTTTGAGATGCTTTTCAGCTCAGCACTGTTGTAAAGAGTGGGGTTTTTTTTTGTGAGTTTTTGTAGAACTCCTGTCAGCTTGAACCAATCTGGCTGTTCTCCTCTGACCGCTCTCATCAAAAAGCATGTTCATGTACAGTAAGGGTGTAACACATTGACATTGACAGATTAAACTCGACGTGGGTGTGACTTAACTTGGAGGTTAAATTAAACATGAACCCTACCACTAAGCCCCTGAAAGTAAAAACACAAATCAATCAATTGCCCAGTGAACATTTCTGGCAAGCTTTAACAAAAAAAAAAATAATAAGAATTAGAAGAAGAAGAAGAATGCCTCACATTCATATCTGTTTTTGTATCTGTTCATTGAGAATAATGCATTTGTATTCGGTCACATCCCTAATGCACAAGAATTACACATTTTAGAGCATTCATGTATTTTTAATCGATGCTGCTCACTGACTTCATTTTTGTGCTTCTCTTTTCTGGCAGTAACATAACCACATACACAAGATGAAGTCCATCCCTCCCACCCCCCCAAAAAAAAATCCCCAAAATTTTACATGAAATATGTATATTATCAACTGATTGTTTTTTTTTTGGTTTTTTTTTTTTAAATTCAGGACCATAGCTTTTACATGCATGTTATTCATCTTTTACAGAGAGGCAATACAGTGAATGAACCGATAGTCTGGAACGTCTGCACAGCGTTCAGCCAACAGAACATGTGACTGGTGCAGTTTTTGTTCTGCATGAGTGTTTAAGGGATCTAAGGGAAAGGAAAATACCTAAAGGCTAACTTTTTAAGCCACTCACCCCTGACCGAACAGCTTCACACCAAGCCGAGTGACTGAACAAGTTACGAAAAATAACATGGTACTGGTAAGGTTTATAAAAAAATAAAAATAAAAAAAAAAAAAAAAAAAAAAATAAAAATAAAAAAAAAATAAAAAAAAAAAAAACACACACAACATGAATACAACAAACAGCATTTGTTGTCATGTGAAAGTGCATTCTGTGAACACATGGCAAAATTATTTGACCATGAAAATAATTACAATAATTATATTATTTTAAAACTATATTAACATAAACTTATGAGAGATTACAATTACAAGATAATATATTAGATAGATCAGGTTGCTAAATGTATCTCCTATTGCCTGATCACAGCTTCAGCATATGATATTTACTATGTACAGCAGGTCCAAAACACAAAGTTCAGATTGTAGAGAGTTATTTTGGCACAAGCAAGCTCTTCTTTAAGAAGCTTCATCCAAATCCCTAGAAAATGTTAAGAAGCTGAGGATGGGAAATGAATTTGCTCACTTTTTTTTTAACCTTTTTTTTTAACTAAAGTCTTAAACACCATAATTAAACCAAAGTAAAAAATATATATCTTGAAAGATTTTTTGCAGTTATCAAACTGTTTGACTAACAAAGCAGCAGTTTAAACAAACACCAAATGAGGAGAAAAGCATTTGGTCAATAAATGGGTAAAGGAGGGCAGCCTGCCTGTCTACTTCATTTATTCCTGAGTCAGGGAAATAAACATTATTTACATGTCTGGGCTGATCCTTCAGCATACTATTTACATGCCACTGTATGGTTCTCTCGCTAATAAAAATATACATTCAGGTCACATTCAGTACCTTTTCTCCCAGTGTTACATGCACATCTGGAATATGAATATGAAAAAAAGCTGGTAAAAAGGGGCTATGAAGCCTTTGGTAAGCTACATTGCCACTTCACATTTTCCTTTTCCTGAGACAGGGGGACAGGGCTGGTGCGGTTAAGGTAGGACAGAAGTTCATTCTTTCAGCCACCTCTGGAAAAGGAAACTAAGGAACTATAAATCTTTTCATCCTATTCCTTTTGATTTGGTAATACAGTAACAATCACACCATCTAGTCTTCATCCTAGACGTGGAAGACATTCTCCATGATGAAATCAGATTAAACAGACAGGATGAACTGGATAGCTGGGCCAAACCATTAGAAATGCCAATACTTTGTTAAGACATTCACTAACAGGGACAGAAAACTGATCCCCAGAGCCGTAGGATGACATATAGGACAGCAGGAAAGGACTGGAGCTCATTCTTCCTGCTACGTTTTGCACTGGAGATAAACTACAGATATTACTTAGATATTGTTTTGATCGTCATCATACACAAGACCCGTCTTAACACCTGGTCAACATCTTGGACTGTCCTAAGTAACACAGTCAGTCATTCTCCAAGACTAAACAGGATGAATAAATGACTGCACCAGGCCACAGAGACTCCACCATTTTGTGAAGTGAAACGTATCGGCTAACGTGGCTGCCACAAAGTGAGAGCTTCCTCCTACACTTCGTTGATGGTCCGTTCTGAGGGACGAAAATCGCGGGATCTGGAGGGAGACATGTAGAAGGACTGGGTTTTGCGCTTCAGACGGGATCGTGTGCTGGCCACGGATAAGCTGCGTTTGCTGGAGCAGATGATGTCATTGATGAACTTCTTGCAGTCCACGCATACATCCATGGTGCTCCAGTCCTCCGTCAGCTCCTTTGGCAACTCCACTTCATCTTTAGAGGTGGTGTACTCCCCGTGCTTGGATAGTCTGTAAACATCGAGCCAAGTTAGAACCAAATCCACTACCTTCACACTATCAACTCTCATTCTCTTCACTAGACGGATGGCCCATTATTACGTGACAACTTGTAGCAATATAACTGTAACATTTCTTCTCATGCTTAACCCTTTACTGCATGGTGTTGCCATGGCAACAATTAATTTAGCTCCAATTTTTTGATAGGCAATAATACAACACTACTGTTTTCCTATGTAACTGGAAAAGGGGGCTTTAACTTTGCCATAACAAAAACAAACAAACAAAAAAAAAAAAGCCATGTCACATGACCAGGAAGTGCTGTTTGCGCTTCCTTTTCTGCAATCACATGGCATGGTGAAGGTCATCGGAGGGCTCTCAACATTTGATAAATTTTTCAATATGTAGGCAAAACTACTTAAAGGAAAAAATTACAACACTGAGATAAGTTAACATTTATTGTTTGTCATTTAAACAAGTTTATATATTTTGAGTAGTCTGTTAAACGGTAAAATGTAATTGTTGTCATATGGCAACAACATGCGATAATGGAACCGTGGTATGTGCAAAGGTTCATGAATTGAATTTAAACGGGCCTACATAGCAAAAAAAGACACTAGGCTTCTCTAGTAGTATATTTACTTTTTTTTCACATTCAAAGTCAGGAAAACTGTTGTAATTTCAGACATTTTGCAACTGCACCTTATTTTCTAAACTTTATCTTTCAAAAGAAAGATTTAAAAATTCAAGAGAAAGAATTAAAAAGATTTAAAAACATGAACATTTTGACTACATTATACTTTCCACCATTGCACATTGTTATCTTCAAGTAATAAAAATCCATTAAAACATTTTTTTGATGGAAACGTAATTCATGCAGTGGAGGGTTTGGGAGCTCCTCATCGTCAATTAAGTGTGCGCACCAGTGGGAGCGTAAATATAACATCTACAAATCATAGTTTTGCATTTATAAAGACCCTTTTTAGAAATTTATATTTCATTATTACCGTCAGGCTAAAATGGCGAGCATAATCCACTATAAACTGTGACGGCTGGTAGTGATATTGAATGGGAGAGGTAAAATAAATTTTACTACCAATCGGTAACTCACCGTTACTAATATGAAACCATTAGTATGGAGTGTCATCACTGGCATAAAATTATTACACAGCACCACTTGTGTTTCCTAAATTTTTTTTAAGGCAAGTGTTTGTAGTCTGCAATCATGCCTTGTTTCTTCCAAACAGCAAGCAGTGTAAACAGAAAAGCTGTGATTGCTGTTAACCAGCTTTCAGTCAAACCATATGGAACGTACAATTCTGCTGTTTGTCCTTTGACTGCACAGTGAATGCTTAGTTCACTTAGCTCACTTCTATTTTTTTTCCTCCAAAGGTATTGAAAGAAAAGAAAAAAAAAAAAAAACATTTGAAAAAATTAATCATCAATAAAGTCTTACTTTGTACATGTGACGGCAACATGGGCTCAAGTAAATTAGCCCTAAATAGATGCTAAATCTAGGGGTAGTCTACAGTCTGGGAAAGAATTAAATATGTACTTTATATGCACTTTTTTTCTTTTCTTTTTTTTTTTAATTCATGACTGCTAGTGGTGGTGGTGTTTTTGGTTCCATCAAACTAAAAATAAATCCACTTTAGGCCATTTGTTCAAAGCAAATAAGACAATGTGGATAGCAAAAATTGAACCTCTCTCTTTTTTCTTTCTTGGAACAGAGGAAGATCTTAGCCCCTCTAGCCCATTTATAGCAGATGGCCCTGAATCTAAACATCATAAATACATGAAAATACCACATTATCATGTTTAATAGAAAACAATTGTTTAAGATTAGTATTTAATTTAGTATTAAGCTACATTTAGCAAAATAGGTTATTTGTAAACATTTCAATTGTTTCCCTGGAAGCTCTGATAAAGCTTCTTATAAAACGATTACAAAGCTCTGAGTTTTGGTGGAGAGAAAATTCTGTGAAAGTAACCTGGATGTAGAGGGTTTTAGGCTGTTGCGCTGGTTGGATGAGGGCTTCTCCACTTGGGCTGTGACTCCAGCTTCCTTCTTAGGCAGGGTGGTGGGTCCGAGGGAGTAAATGGGCAGGTTGGCATAAGGCTTGGAGGGCAGCTTCATCTTATAGAAGGACGTGCGGTAATTAATTAGCAGATATTCACACTGCAGTATCATAATGACACCTGAACTAAGATGCATACATGAAGATCCAGGAGTCATACATACCTTCTTACAACACTGTGAACACACAGGTCTGTAAAATAAAGCAGAGGTCAGTAAAGCCTATAGAACACCAAGGTAAGGTTGATCATTTTCCAAAAACAGCACATCTCTAAGTGGTATATTTCTCTAAATGCAGTGAATAAGTATGCAAGGCACTGCTCAAGGAGGGACTATTTGAAATTTGTATTATTTCAAGTGAAAGAAAAGGAACATGAGCTTGGCTCACCTCTTGCAGAACTGACAGTCGTACGACCAGGTGAATATGGAGAACTTCTTTGTCCGACAAGAAAAGCAAAGCTGAGAACAGACGGGGGGAAAAGTGCTTTGTTCATTCATATTCCTAAAATATTATGAACATTCAATTCAAAAGGCATCAACAGCAGGCTCTATCCCCTCAAGTCGTATGTAAGTAGTGCCAGAGACCTGGCTTGAAATAAGTCTCAGTGTATTAGCAGCAATTCACCTTTCCTTTCTTCAGGGCATTGTAAACCTCTTTGTACTGCTGAAACTTCTCAAGCTCAGCTTTGACAAGAACCTGTCTGATGTGCATCACTTCCTCTACAGTCAGAGTCAGACACTCCACAGGGTAGCAAAATTCCTCCTAAACACACACACACACACATATCATTACAAGCATACCTGAAGAGAGATATCTTGGTATGTAGAACAGATACCCAACATGTGAACACCCCGAACCAGATTACCAAAGCACAGGACATGCTTCACGAACAAAACACAGATGGATGCAAAACAAAGACATAACAACATAAAACCCAGTCAGGGCATGACCTCCTTCTGAATTATGTTGTTCTGTGTTGTAACGTCATTAATACATAAAGAAAGTGGATTGTATTGAGTGGAAATGTATGGTGAGTTTCAATTTCTAAACTCCAACAATCCATTATTTACTCCCACACCATGTGTTTACATGTCAAACATGTGTTTACACTGAACATTTATTTACATGTTACATGTTTACTATTGTTTCTAGTGATTGCAATGTTCTGCAATGTTTTTCTTTTGTACAATTATGTGGTACAAGACTGTGAAACATGAACACATGTAGCAGGTGCTAAACCAAAAGTTCACTTTGCACAAACATCTAAATGTTAAAATGCAACGGGTTTGCATTGTAAAATAATTTACACAAGAAAGAAAAATGGAATGAGGCAATTATACCAAGGTATGAAGGTTAGTAATGGGAAAAAGAGGCTGGAAGTGTGATTTACCTTCTTTTCCGGTGGTGGCTACAACACAGTGCAAGTGAGGACAGATTTTTAATTCAATCTCCTGTACTGGGCGTGGCTGTAAAATCAGCACTATTACTTAAGGAGTCACTATAAATGGCATCTATTTGAGATTGGCATGGTTAGGAGACCAAAATCTATCCATATATACCTTATCTTTATTAATCACCACTTACACCTTTGGTTTGTGTAGTGCAAAAATACCAAATACAATGTAATATATAGGCAAAAATACTGCACTAGCTCTACTTTCATAGGTATTTTATGTGGTATCAGCTACATCAACATGTGCTAAAGTCTGCTTTCCAAGACATGGAATCCAAATTCATCAAGCCTCCACTAACTGTGCTAAAAGGGCAAAGTAAAATTACTCGCAGCTTTACATAAAGGGGATGTGAAGCAATGTCACTATCTGTATCTCTGTAGTGCTGCAAATATCCGTATCTATATTGAGATTTAAGCCCAATATTGACGTTTCCTTTTTGGTTTTTTGTTTATTAAATATCAATGTTCTCGGATGCTTTTCTGCTCACCACAGTTGGAAAGAGTGGTTATATAACTTCCAGTCATTCCCCTCCTGACCTCGCTCATCATTTCCGCCTGCAGAACTGCCACTTACTGGATGTTGCATGTTTTTTGCACCATTGTGTAAACTCTACAGACTGTTGTGTGTAAAAATCTCAGATCAGCAGTATGTAAATTACTCAAACCAGCCTGTCTGGTACCAACAACGATGACACAGTCAAAGTGACTGAGGTCACTTTTTTTCCCCCCCAATCATGATTTTCGATGTGAACGTTAACTGAAGCTCTTGACCTGTATCTGCACGATTTCATGCATTGCTCTACTGCCACATGATTGGCTAACTGGATAATTGCATTGCTATTAAAGTTGCCGGTGAGTGAATATACTGGAAATGAAAACCCAGACTCTTGTACTCAACTAATCTTAACTAACCTTCTCTGAAATAATGTAAATAACGTTGATACAAACTCCGTGCAGAGCAACGTACCAGAGATCTGGAGCTCTGACGAGAAGGAGGTATGAATGCACGAACGCTGGTTGGGGTCTCCTTCTCAATGGAGTGCCTCCGCTGAGGAGCCATGTGGCGGTCAGGCTGAGGCGTGGATGATATGGGGAGGAACCGGGGAGGGGCTGAGGAGAGACAGACAGAGTACGAAAATGAATACGGAGAGGAGTAGTAGTAGATAGATTGAAGAGTAGAGAGTGCATATAGAAATCTTACTCTTTTTGCCCATGACAGAATCTGGAGACGTGTCTTCCACCACAGAAGTGGTTATGCTGGAGCTGCTGATTGAGCCGTGTGTGCTAGACTCCTCCTTAAAGGCAAGAACATAGTCCATTACACCACTACCCTTACTAACTGCAAAGAAGACCATGCTACACACAAGATTTACTTCTAATCTACTACCAGATATAGAAATTACACTTATTATTACGGTCGTTATTTTGCCTTCTTTTTAGCTTGGTGTTTCCATCAGTCATGGGACACTCACCATTACTACACATCAGAATCAGAGCTGTCTAGTTTGGCCAGAGGGCACAAATACAGACTCACACACTCACTTCAGAGTCGGAGCTTTCTAGCTCAGCCAGTGTCGGTGCCTTGAGCAATTTCTTCCTTTGTGAGAGTGGCTGTGCTCCATTGGCAGGGTTCGGAGAAGGTGGCGGGTCATCGGCCAATACCAGTGTGCTGACCGCAATCTTCTTCCTGGGTGTGCCCGGGGTGTCTGTACAAGATATGACGGGACCAAATCAAACACAGGACACAGACGCAGTTGGAGCAAATTACATCTGATGACTCTTTACTATGCCCTAAATCTGACATAATGATATAAACTTTTTTTTTACAATGGAATTACATTAGACCAGCTAAATACACATACCTTTCACACCACCACTGTAATACAACCACAACCAATAAAGAGGCAAGGCTTCATACCATCATTCACTCGAATGTATCCATTATTATTTTCCATTTTGTGGAGAATTATATTTCCTTTAATATATTTCCTTCACAGCACACAAGTAGTAACAATTCATTCAAACCGATGCCTGAATATTGACTTATGCAAGAACTCACACTGAACTAATCTCAGCTCTGACCGTTTTAGATTACTGCTCACAAACTTATCCGTACTAAAGATCGCAAAAGCCGACATTTCCATCGCTCCATCCGGAACGTGTGCAGAAGCGGTTCAAATTTCATGCGTGTGTTCATGATCTTTTACCTGAGCATCGGAACAAGTCCTGGGGAGTGCTGATGCTTTTGCCTGCGCCTAGAAAGGAACAAATTCTTCAATATGATCTCACAAACACCAACATGCATGCTTTCCCAGTTTGCACTTTCGGACCTGTCCAGTCTTGCTTTGTGAGCCTGGCCAATTCCCAACACAGCCACATTCACACAGGG